>CM050407.1:15185587-15223087 GCA_027580255.1 Therioaphis trifolii
GACTTTGCCTTTAAGGTCATTTTTATGTATTTCTGACGAAAAACGATTAAAAATCGCATGTTTTTTAATGTCTAGTTATTGTATCATTTTGCAGATTTTCACTCGAAACTTCATGAGAACATCATTATATTCGTTTGAACATTTTCACTTAGAATATCGAAATTTGAATTAAACAGACATTGCATTTAAGGTCATTTTTAAGTTTTTCTGACGAAAAATATAAAAATCGTATGTTTTTTAATGTCTAGGTATTGTATCATTTTACAGATTTTCACTCGAAACTTCATGAGAACATCATTATATTCGTTTGAACATTTTCACTTAGAATATCGAAATTTGAATTCAACAGACATTGCATTTAAGGTCATTTTTATGTATTTCTGACGAAAAACGATTATAAATCGCATGTTTTTTAATGTCTAGTTATTGTATCATTTTACAAATTTCCACTCGAAACTTCATGAGAACATCATTGGATTCGTACGAACAATTTCACTTAGAATATCGAAATTTGAATCAAACAGACATTGCATTTAAGGTCATTTTTAAGTTTTTCTGACGAAAAAAGATTAAAAATCGTATGTTTTTTAATGTTTAGTTATTGTATCATTTTGCAGATTTTCACTCGAAACTTCATGAGAACATCATTATATACGTAGAATAACTTCAATAAAAATATCGAAATTTGAATTAAACAGACATTGCATTTAAGGTCATTTTTATGTATTTCTGACGAAAAACGATTATAAATCGCATGTTTTTTAATGTCTAGTTATTGTATCATTTTACAAATTTCCACTCGAAACTTCATGAGAACATCATTGGATTCGTACGAACAATTTCACTTAGAATATCGAAATTTGAATTAAACAGACATTGCATTTAAGGTCATTTTTATGTATTTCTGACGAAAAACGATTAAAAATCGCATGTTTTTTAATGTCTAGTTATTGTATCATTTTGCAGATTTTCACTCGAAACTTAATGAGAACATCATTATATTCATATGAACAACTTCAGTAAAAATATCGAAATTTGAATTAAACAGACATTGCATTTAAGATCATTTTTAAGTTTTTCTGACGAAAAACGATTAAAAATCGCATGTTTTTTAATGTCTAGTTATTGTATCATTTTACAGATTTTCACTCGAAACTTCATGAGAACATCATTATATTCGTTTGAACATTTTCACTTAGAATATCGAAATTTGAATTAAACAGACATTGCATTTAAGGTCATTTTTATGTATTTCTGACGAAAAACGATTATAAATCGCAGTTTTTTATGTCTAGTTATTGTATCATTTTGCAGATTTTCACTCGAAACTTCATGAGAACATCATTATATTCGTTTGAACATTTTCACTTAGAATATCGAAATTTGAATTAAACAGACATTGCATTTAAGGTCATTTTTATGTATTTCTGACGAAAAACGATTAAAAATCGCATGTTTTTTAATGTCTAGTTATTGTATCATTTTACAGATTTTCACTCGAAACTTCATGAGAACATCATTATATTCGTTTGAACATTTTCACTTAGAATATCGAAATTTGAATTCAACAGACATTGCATTTAAGGTCATTTTTATGTATTTCTGACGAAAAACGATTATAAATCGCATGTTTTTTAATGTCTAGTTATTGTATCATTTTGCAGATTTTCACTCGAAACTTCATGAGAACATCATTGGATTCGTACGAACAATTTCACTTAGAATATCGAAATTTGAATCAAACAGACATTGCATTTAAGGTCATTTTTAAGTTTTTCTGACGAAAAAAGATTAAAAATCGTATGTTTTTTAATGTTTAGTTATTGTATCATTTTGCAGATTTTCACTCGAAACTTCATGAGAACATCATTGGATTCGTATGAACAACTTCAATAAAAATATCGAAATTTGAATTAAACAGACATTGCATTTAAGGTCATTTTTATGTATTTCTGACGAAAAACGATTAAAAATCGCATGTTTTTTAATGTCTAGTTATTGTATCATTTTGCAGATTTTCACTCGAAACTTCATGAGAACATCATTATATTCGTTTGAACATTTTCACTTAGAATATCGAAATTTGAATTAAACAGACATTGCATTTAAGGTCATTTTTATGTATTTCTGACGAAAAACGATTAAAAATCGCATGTTTTTTAATGTCTAGTTATTGTATCATTTTGCAGATTTTCACTCGAAACTTCATGAGAACATCATTTTATTCGTTTGAACATTTTCACTTAGAATATCGAAATTTGAATTAAACAGACATTGCATTTAAGGTCATTTTTATGTATTTCTGACGAAAAACGATTAAAAATCGCATGTTTTTTAATGTCTAGTTATTGTATCATTTTGCAGATTTTCACTCGAAACTTCATGAGAACATCATTATATTCGTTTGAACAATTTCACTTAGAATATCGAAATTTGAATTAAACAGACATTGCATTTAAGGTCATTTTTAAGTTTTTCTGACGAAAAAAGATTAAAAATCGTATGTTTTTTAATGTCTAGTTATTGTATCATTTTGCAGATTTTCACTCGAAACTTCATGAGAACATCATTATATTCGTTTGAACATTTTCACTTAGAATATCGAAATTTGAATTAAACAGACATTGCATTTAAGGTCATTTTTATGTATTTCTGACGAAAAACGATTAAAAATCGCATGTTTTTTAATGTCTAGTTATTGTATCATTTTACAGATTTTCACTCGAAACTTCATGAGAACATCATTATATTCGTTTGAACATTTTCACTTAGAATATCGAAATTTGAATTAAACAGACATTGCATTTAAGGTCATTTTTATGTATTTCTGACGAAAAACGATTAAAAATCGCATGTTTTTTAATGTCTAGTTATTGTATCATTTTGCAGATTTTCACTCGAAACTTCATGAGAACATCATTATATTCGTTTGAACATTTTCACTTAGAATATCGAAATTTGAATTAAACAGACATTGCATTTAAGGTCATTTTTAAGTTTTTCTGACGAAAAATATTAAAAATCGTATGTTTTTTAATGTCTAGGTATTGTATCATTTTACAGATTTTCACTCGAAACTTCATGAGAACATCATTATATTCGTTTGAACATTTTCACTTAGAATATCGAAATTTGAATTCAACAGACATTGCATTTAAGGTCATTTTTATGTATTTCTGACGAAAAACGATTATAAATCGCATGTTTTTTAATGTCTAGTTATTGTATCATTTTACAAATTTCCACTCGAAACTTCATGAGAACATCATTATATACGTAGAATAACTTCAATAAAAATATCGAAATTTGAATTAAACAGACATTGCATTTAAGGTCATTTTTATGTATTTCTGACGAAAAACGATTATAAATCGCAGTTTTTTAATGTCTAGTTATTGTATCATTTTGCAGATTTTCACTCGAAACTTCATGAGAACATCATTATATTCGTTTGAACATTTTCACTTAGAATATCGAAATTTGAATTAAACAGACATTGCATTTAAGGTCATTTTTATGTATTTCTGACGAAAAACGATTAAAAATCGCATGTTTTTTAATGTCTAGTTATTGTATCATTTTGCAGATTTTCACTCGAAACTTCATGAGAACATCATTTTATTCGTTTGAACATTTTCACTTAGAATATCGAAATTTGATTTATACAGACATTGCATTTAAGGTCATTTTTATGTATTTCTGACGAAAAACGATTATAAATCGCAGTTTTTTAATGTCTATATATATTGTATCATTTTACAAATTTCCACTCGAAACTTCATGAGAACATCATTGGATTCGTACGAACAATTTCACTTAGAATATCGAAATTTGAATTAAACAGACATTGCATTTAAGGTCATTTTTAAGTTTTTCTGACGAAAAAAGATTAAAAATCGTATGTTTTTTAATGTCTAGTTATTGTATCATTTTGCAGATTTTCACTCGAAAATTCATGAGAACATCATTATATTCATATGAACAACTTCAAAAAAAATATCGAAATTTGAATTATACAGACATTGCATTTAAGGTCATTTTAAGGTTTTTCTGACGAAAAAAGATTAAAAATCGTATGTTTTTTAATGTCTAGTTATTGTATCATTTTACAGATTTTCACTCGAAACTTCATGAGAACATCATTATATTCGTTTGAACAATTTCACTTAGAATATCGATATTTGAATTAAACAGACATTGCATTTAAGGTCATTTTTATGTATTTCTGACGAAAAACGATTAAAAATCGCATGTTTTTTAATGTCTAGTTATTGTATCATTTTACAGATTTTCACTCGAAACTTCATGAGAACATCATTGGATTCGTACGAACAAAATATGTACCGTATACCTTAGGTGACCATACGTCCCGTTTTGAACGGGACAGTCCCGTTTTTTGAATCTCTGTCCCGTTGTCCCCTGGGAAATCTTCGGGACGCTAAAATGTCCCGTTTTCAAAAAGTAGACAATAAAAATAATGAAAATAAATGTTCGTTGACGAAATATCGTTTTTAGAAAAATATACAAGTATGTATTTAATTTTGTAATTATTACACGAAAACATTTTGTTTATAATAAGTTAATTACCTAGTAAGAGTGTAATAAGTTAATTTAATTTTTTTGTATTTTAAAAGCATTATAAATACCACAGAAATTTGATAGTAATATTATCAAATAAAAAATATTTGTTTGTAACAAATAATTATGATTTTTTTTTTTTTTTTGTCCCGTTTTGATTAAAAAAATATAAGGTCACTTTACGTATACCGTACGGTATTACCATCAATTGTATACCGAAAAAAAATAATTACAACAACAGAAATAAATACACTATTAAAGCCACAGGGCAGTCTGTCGTCTACTCTGAGCACCAGACTTAACTTCTAACGAAGTATAGCGGCTAACTTACGCCGTTTAATCGTCGATACAGTCATCGGCTGTCCGAATTCGTTGATGTAAAAATGTCCGTTTCCCAAAAAGTGTCGCTTACGCCCCAAAATAGCTCGAAATGCGTGCACATAAACGCGTATTAATTATAACGCCGTCGAATGAACAGTACGACGGCGCATTGTTCACGCGCTATGCGGTGCAGACGATCCAAACGTCTCGTCGAAACAACCGAAACGACCATGTCCCGTCGTGGGCAGTAACCGCCGCCGCGCCGCCACAATGTCATCGTATACCTACATTACGATATTGTGTTACGGAGGCGCTTCGGAGATGAAACTCCTATATGGACGCGTATAATACGATCTACATTTTGTGAGAGCGCGTGTGCGCGTGCGTGCGTTATGTTTGTCGTGGAACACATGCACCATACCGGGGTCCGGCCCAAACCGAACGTCGAAGTGAACGGTAATAATAATAATAATAATAATAATACGTTGTATTAGATGATTTTTTTCTATTATTCTCGCGCCGAGACGACAATAATGTGATACATTATGTACGCGTTGAATGGATCACACACACACATCGTGTTTACACAATACACGATAATAACAATAATAATAGTTCAGTGTTCGCCGCACGCAGGCCGTGTGTACCAGGACTTTTAATGAGAAAATTACAGCGACGAGCCCATGAAATGTATAGTACAAAGAGGTGTCTGTGTACACATCCACGGGCGCCGGGTTTCCCAAATTTCACGGGGTGCCTAAAATCCTCAGATATTAATAAATGTCAATTTAAATAAATAATAATTTTTTTCAACATAAATTGTTACCTTATTTAATACGACCTTTTTCATATATTAAAACTTTTAAATACATATTAATTATTATACATCAAATTATTTTCATTTCATATACGTTTGTATTAGGAACGAGTTATCAAAACATCCAAAATATATTGTTGTCATAAATATTATACAACGAAAAAATTATAAACGTATTAAATTACGTATTGCTCTATCCTTTTATTTTACGGGGTGCAGAGCACCCCATAGAATGATTCATGGGGTGCTTGAGCACTGCAGCACCCCAATAGTCGGCGCCCATGTACACATCTCCGTTTTTTCGAGTCCATACCCGAGTGTTTCGTTTGTAATACGTTTGCGAGCGGGGTTCGTACCGCGGATCCATTCGTTTGATCAGACATTACGTTATCAAGGGTTTAGAAAACGAAAAAAAAAAATCGTTGAAATTATTCGTTTATCGATGAAACATCGTTATTAGTGGATTGTTTTCGATGGAATCGAGCACGGACGAAGAGACTTGTGGTACGAACGAACACGTCGCACAGTCGGAAATCGAAATTTCAAACGCGTGTCTGTCTTCGGAAAGAGAACACGAACCTAGGGTCGAAGAACGTTCAACGGAGCTCTAGTTTCACCACGATTTCCGTGGACGTTTTTTTTTTCGCGACCATAAAATGTAATTTTATGACGTTACGACGCTTTAAATTTCATAGGTACTCGCGATGATGGAACTCGACTATAGTCTTCAGATCCACTACCGTCGTCTACAATGTATTCCTGCAGTTGCTCAGAGACCGGTACGTGACACGTCGTTTTATGTCGAATGAAAAATCTATAGCGGCCTAATCGCAGTGATGACACCGTATAATATATATTATAGGTACTCGTATTACGGACGCGTTAATTTTTATCGCATCGATATATTTCAGTGATGGCCAACCCGCGGCCCGCCTCGGAAAGTTTTGCGGCCCGCGACATTTATCAAATATTTACAAAAAAAAAAATTATAAATGGAATATCCGCGCAACGCGATATCTGTATTATTAACAACGTAATCGCAACAAAAGTTACCTAACCGATGAAAACTTGCAACATCAATTACGGTGTGCAAATATAAGCATTTCTATTGATTTAAAAAAGCTTAGTGAACGAGTTGAGAAACAAATATCTCACTAAATAGTAATGTTCACTCCATTTTTTTTGTATTAAATACTTTTATATATTTTAATTTTTTTTTAAGTACGTTTATAATTTTATATGTGGCCTAATTTTGAATGAAAAAATATAAAATATATGTGATTATATTAATATTTTGGCTGATGACCTTTTTTTTTTTTTTGGCAATCCTATATGTGGCCCGCAGGATTGTTATGTATTTACAAAGTGGCCCGCAAGATCATTTGGGTTGGCCATCCCTGAATTCTATTTGGACCCGTTTAAAAAATTTAATTCTCGCTTCGGCATTTTCTCGTAACGTTTTTAGTCGGCGAAACATGGGAATTTTATTTCAAACGGAGTTTTGAATTTTTTTTATCCAGTAAAATATGTGTTTTAGATTTTTCGACGGCGCTTTGACGAAAACTCTTTTCGTTCGCGTCGAATAGCTCTTGGCCTCATAGCGCTTTGCCGGAGGTCATCGTATATAGAAACCGAAAGACGGTCCCTGCGCGTGCGACGAAATCACCTTCCTGCAGACGCGTTTTGTCGACATTTAAATAAAAGTTACCGGTCTTACCAGTCACCGCAGTACACCACTCTCGTCGTCGTGTCGACGAAATATCCCATAAATAGTTCTTACCTGCAACGAAAACAAACAAAAATCTTTATTATGTATAAATATAGTGATGCATATCGATAGTCGGCGAACAAAAACGTTTATTATCACACGTGGCGTAATTCGCCTAAAGGTACGATTTCCTATGTGCGACTGGCCGCATGCGACTGAACGCAACGATCTAGTCGAAACTAAAAACTCACGGACACCTGTTTTTAAGTCGCGGTGGTGGATCAAGAAATTAGGTTTTTTTGGGTGGGGGAGGGGAAAAAACGAAACGACAATACGATTTGAATGAACGCGTGTATGTCAGAAAGAGCTATGAGTACCGATCCTACGAATTACGAACACGCTCCAACAGTATATTATGAATATTATGATAATAGTGATGATATTTTTCGATATTCAGAGAATTCGATATTTTGGGTGTTGGCGTATTACTTTGGGTAACTCCGGGATCTTCAAAATCTCGATTCGCAAACACGTTAATCCAGGCCATTTGAAAAAAAAAAATTAAAAAATTTAGTACTATTCCTTAACGCAGCGGTTCCCAAACTGTGCTCCGAGGAGCCCTTGGGGCTCCGCAATAGTTTCCCAAGGACTCCGTTCGCACTACACAAAAATTTAATAATTTTGAAATTGTTTAAATTATTTAAACGGATACATTTCATAAAAATCTCGTCAACACTCGACTTAATGATTCACCGATATGACGTGTACTACGTAAAATCCCGATAAGAAAATTGTGTACAATCATTTAACTTTAAAATTTAGATAAAACTAGAAACTAGATGATTTCTACCATTTAATTTAGGTTTGGTTCTCAATTACTAGATTATTTTATCAGTTTATCGCGCGTATTGACGAACGATGGACATGTGATTATTTTGTGTGTAGGTATAATATATCCCGTGTATATACAGTTCGTGTTAGTTACGCTTCATAGAACACAGGCAAACGCAAATGAACGTTAAATATTTCTTGGGGCACCACGAGAAACTTCTCCTTAAAAAAAGGCTCCGAGGCTGAAAAAGTTTAGGAACCGCTGCCTTAACGTGACGTCGAAATTTCTGTTTGTGGATTCTACAATTGTCTGATAATAATATATTAAACTAGAAACGAACAATACGATTTCGACGATAATAACATTAGAGTAATTATCTTTAAAAATACATTTATATTATATGAATTCAGATATTTTAATTTGAAGCATTTAACATTTCCAGATGCTGGTATAATATTTCGTGTTTCAAAATATTTAAAATCAATTCTATAAATACGTGCTTAACTTTAAAAACTCAGTATGTACGAATATATTTTTTGATGAGGAACTTCTGCAATAATGTGATAGCTGTTGAGTAATGGAACTACTGGCCACTTATTTATAAATTCATCTATGATTTGTAAAATTTATTCAGGTGTTTCAATTACTATTTGTCTGTTAGGTACCTCTTAAATCAATATTTATAAATTATGACTATAAACTATTATGGTGTTAATTGTTAATTTATATAAATCAGTTTTTATTTCTATTTAGTACAGTTAATAATACAAAAAGTATTCCATAGTAAATAAAACATTAAGCATTATGTGTTCTACTGAAATGAAACAAAATTTTTATTTTTCACTCAAATTATATATTTCATGAAAATTTCATGAAATTTTACTACCCTAATACTGTATATAGTCGGTATATTGTTGCGCTTTTGTAAATGTTAATTTCGTCGTGTTTGTTTTGCAACTTTATGTGAGTAGGTATGTATACGTATACAATATAAAACCGTTGTTAAGTATAAAATTACTATTTTCCTATATACATATATATATATATATATATATATATATATATATATATATATATATATATATATATATATATATATATACCTATATCCACGTCAATACTGCATGCACACAATACGTTACAATAAAGTGGCGTTGTTATATACATTAATCGTATTGTATTGTATATAAATATATATGCTGCAGTATGTTTACATAAATACACGTATATATGTACAGTTGTAATCCCGAGTAATCGCGATTGATTGTTTTTCGTGATTTAAAATATAATCCGCGACCTCTTTGCGCGGCTCGCGAACGGAGTCGCAAACGCAAATAACGCTCGGTGAATAGAAAAAAAAAAAAAACTTCCACGATTTCGTTTTACTGGACCGAAGAGCGAAAAAATATCGAATCTCGCACGCACGCACGTCTTTGGCCCGAAGGGAAAACACATTTTTGGTCGATCGAAATTGTATTTTTGTCTCGTGTCGTGTCTATGAGGGTCTGTTGGGAATTTCGTCGGGAGCGTCTTACTTTTATTATATATAGGGGTACTTCAACGTTCTTTTTTTTTCTTTCTCTACGCAGTGTGCACACACGGTGTAATTGTGAATACGAAATTTATTTAATTTGTAACCTTTGTCCGGGCGAAAAATGAATTGTAACGTGCTGTATAGCAAAACGTATTTTTGAATTTAAAAAAGTTGAAATTATCGACCTCGCGGGACGAACCGTTCCGCTATTTTGTACGGATGAAATGTTGAAAAGCCAACGCGTTATTATACACATATATTATATATATATATATATATATATATATATATATATATATATATATATATATATATATATATCATAAAATAAACTATAAATACGGGGGTATATGATAAAAAATAAATAAATAAATAAAAAATATTGGAAAACATTTTTTTTTTTTTTTCATATCTGATAATAGTGATTTCTAATTCAGCGCGGCGAAGAACCCCTTTTGACATTGATCGTAAATAATATGCTGTGGTACTGTACGTTGTGTATTATAATAATATGTTCTACGCAGGTATATGATATTCAAATTTAATCAGTGCCCACGCCACGGAAAAATAACGTTTTTTCAATATGTGTATTATATATCCATATATTATTATATTCATAAATAAGGCTTGCACACATAATACTAATACTAATACTAATAATAATAATAATATTATAAATCGAATCGACCGTTCTTTGCGCACGCGCACAACAGTCGAGTTAGTTTATTAGGTCGTGCACGACCATTGCGCCATTGTAAATACAGGTGTACCTATGTATACGCCACGTGCTCGACATGGAATTTTAATAAAATAATTATCATACAACGATATCGTGGTTTATAACTAGAACTCGGATTTCAAGGTGAAGTGCGTTCATTTATTTATTTATTTATTTATTTTTTTTTTTTTTGGGTCACTCTAAGACGATTCAGACCAAGTATACGCGATTCGATTCACGTGACAGACATTTATAAACGGCGAAACTTTTATTTAAATTCTTCGCCATTTTTCCACTCTAAGGTCGTGTTATTAATTTTTAACGCGTGTTTATGCATTTTACCGATTTTCACAGAGTAGAACTTGGTAATACCAAATAATATGACATTACGATCGTTCGATACGACTCGCGTGACACGGAAAACAACTGGACGTATAGAATTTTCGCACGATTTTAGACGTGTGTTTTCAGTAGGTTTATAAGCGAAAATGCGGTCCCACTGTCACGGGGCGCCGAAAATCGGAAAAATAAAATTCGTGTCGTTTTATTTCCATACGAGTGGCACACGATCAGAGTTCGAAGAGTTAAACTCTAACTGTTTTCATGCGATATATTTTATTGACGTATGCTCATTGAAAACGGGCGTGTAGTGTGTATAATGAAAAAACGAAAAAATATATACTGAAAAATACACCTAAACACGCTGTTCAGTGTGATCGCGCTCGTGATTTTATTCTTGCGCGTTAAAACTCGCGACAGGAAAGGCCCAACGAGCTGAACCTCTCTGGCGTTTCGCGTCGGGGGCCGAATCCGTACGTCGACGCCACCGCCCACAACACTCACGCGTATGCGCACACAGAGGCGGCTTGATCATGTATTTTGTGGTTCTCTGAACCACCAAAAAGTTTGGGGTGGGTGTCATTTTAAATTGTAATATATGGGTACTTGATCTTGGTAACCGATGGTAATTTAAAAATAGTATTTGATATCCAAGTCATAGTTATCAACAAATAGATACAACCACTAAATCGCACTATTATATCAAGAAGTCATTGATATTTTTAAGCAAATTTTATTATAATTAATAAGTGTCAAAAAAAATAATAAAAATTAGGTAAGTTTTTGCAGTATGACTTTTTGGTAGGTAGGTGGGTGGGTGGTATTATCTATTTTTGAACCACAAACTGAAAAATGTCAAACCGCCTCTGTGCGCACACGTAAGTCCGTGTGACGGAACCACGACGTAATTTAGTCATAAACATACAGTACGCAATAATAATGTTTATGGCCGTTACGGCAAAAAGTGATTTAAAGATTGAGATTCGATTCGGTGACGCCTATAACATAATAATATAAACATACGTTCGCCGACCTTACGTGTACTACCTAGTATATTCACACGCACACACACACACACACACACACACACACACACACACACACACACACACACACACACACACACACACACACACACACACACACACACACACACGCGCACACACACACACACACACACACATATATAAATGAGCATAAACGCGAAACATAGTGTGCTCTTTCGTGCCGCGCTCGGCCCACCGGATTAAAAACTGATTAATTTTTTCGTGCTCGTGCGCGTATACCTATTATGATAATGTTCGCGTTTTAAATACGAGTACGACACACGGCCGGCGGTAAACGAATCTGTGATGAATGCACAGGATGTTTGGCGCGCGCGGTCTGCCTACGTGAAACGATAGATTTCCACAAAAATCCGCGGGTGCGTGCATATAAAACGACGGTCGTGTCCCGTCGGTTTGACGTTTCGTATACCTACGTGCAGTGTACCTGTACGTATATTATTATATATAATATGCGCGTTATGAAATGGTCACCTGTAGGCATCTGTGGGAGAAAAAAAAACACGCTCATTACAATATCGTTATCGTCGTTCGGCCCGGATGATTTACGTTATTGCGATTGTTATGATTATATTATTATCATTATTATTGTTTATTACTGATGAATCCTTTCAGCGTTTTCAGCGAACCGGCAGCGGTGTGTAAAACGCCGTGTGCAAGACGACGACGCACAGTGTTTTAAAATTTTAAACAGCCGGCTGAAAACCGATTTTTTTTTTTAACAAAAAGGTAGAATTATTATAGTTTATCAGTTGATAAATTGTGTTTCGCAAACAGTTTTCGAAAAAAAAACATTTTTTTTTTATTGAAAAAATTAGGTACTATTTTAAATTTGAAAAATTACGATAGTGTAAAAATGTTCGATTACTTATCTCCGTTTTTAAATCATTAATAAGTGAAAAATAACGTTATAATTTACCGAAAAGTTATTGAATAGGTATTTGATAGTGTATAATTTGTTAAAGGCTATTTTTCGCATGCTTTTTCACCAACAATAGTTTTATTTTTCGTGGTTAGTTTGACATATAATAACGGTATCGTTATAGTGATAGTTAAGATAAAGAAAAGAAGAGCTTTAAATTCACTTATCCCCCGAGTTCCCCAACTATTGTCACATTTTATGGATATTTAGTATCTCTACTTTAATATAACGTACAACTTTTCTGGCCGTATTTGCCCTCTTCTACTTAGTTACGATTCTAAAAGGAATCTATAATACGCGAATTTTAGACATAGTATTTCATCGTTTATGTGCAGTAACAGTGGTTGAGCCGTTGCACGTTGTATTCACCGTATATTCGCTATTACTATTATGGTTTGTATGATTTTTTTTTTTTTTAATTTTTAATATCAAATTATGTCAAATTTGGGTTTTCGAACCTCAATAACATACAGAGTGTAAAGTAATGGAAAATTTTTTTTTCAAAATTTCGAAAATGGCCAATTTATGGAATTGCTGATTAATAACACGGAGAAAAAAATTTTTGAAATCGGTTGAATTTTTCTATGAATAAGCTCATTTTTTATTTTCAAAAAAAACAGCATATTGTAAAATCGTATATTTTTTAAACTTTTTAATAGACAACCAAGAATATGCTATAAGGTAATAACTAGGGCTCGGACTTTGTAGCAAAATAAATCCTTAAAAAAGCATTTTTAGAAGCCAAAAATAGCGAAAAGAAGCATTTATTAAATTTAATTTAAAAAAATAACTTTAAATTATACATAAAATTAAATATTAAACATGAATTTACGACCACATATTTGGCTAAGTTACTTTCATTAAAATTCATCCTATTGGGCGTTAAAATATTTTTATATATGGAAAAAGATCTTTCCACATCAACCGATGTAACTGGTGCATATTCCATATTAACTAAATCATCTAAATCAAAATGGTCCACATTTATCTTAAGTGTAGTGCCATTATGAAAACTATTGATTTTTTGAAGTTCTACCCATCCATTCTTTGAAAAAACACGATTGCACTTTTCTATAATCGATTTCGCTACTTCACCATTAGCTATATTTTTTGCCAAAGGTCGCATAAAAAAAATTAATAAATAAACGCAAATACTTGGAATAAAAATAAAAAATACCTTTTTTTCTTATTTCGTAATTGCATGTGGTATAAACCCAAAATTTGTTGTGATGTAGACGAGATTGTCTATACAATAATATAGTCCAAGTATATTATACATAGAAATAAATTAAATTTTCAAGAAAAATATGTGAAAATTGAGAAAAAAAAATACCAAATAGGGGAAAAAGCAATAAAAAGCACGCTTTGTGTGAAAAAAGCAAAAAAAAAGCAAAATAAAGTTTACTTCATTGAAATCAGAATGAGTCAAAACGTATTTATATATAAGAATTATCTTTCTATCACACTCCCCTCAAAAGAAGCATTTGCTACAAAATCCGAGCCCTAGTAATAACGTACAGTAGAAGCCGCTTCTTAGAAACACTTTGGGACCAAGGTAAAATGTGTCAATTAACCGATTGTTTCCAATAAGCGATTGGTTTGATTTGTACTTTGAAAAAAAAAAATGAAAAATATGCGTAAAATATATGTGTTTATGTATATTTATCTATGTAAGTATACTTTATAATTTAAAAAAGTATGTTCAAATGTATATATTTTACTATATTATTTAAAATTTTTATCTATATTAGTTCGTTTTTTTTGTTTGCGTCGAGTAACTCCATGACCATATTTTCATACGAGTAATGCTGTTCAAAACCTATTTCATCCACACGATGCTGGACGACACTTCTGAGGACATTCAGAGCTTATACAATAGCCAAAAAGCTTCTAAAATGTGCCTAAATTCGTTTCAAATAACCGATGTGATGTTTCAATAATCCGATTTCTTTTCAATGTTCTAATGTACGGCCCTGGTCCTTCCCTGGACTTTTTGTTTCAATAACTATAAAAATAAAGTAATAATTAATTTTGGCCAGCTTTTTCCAGTTTTAAAACACTGTGCGACGGCTCGCCGTCGTGATTACAGAGTTATTGTGAAATTTTGGCGAGCAGACCATCGTATAGATACGACGACGATCCCACGACGACGCGGACAAACGAACGTTGTTGACGATAATTAATATAAACGACTAAAATACGCGTCGAGCAATATACCGTAAACACTTATGAATACTTATACGTACACGTTGTATTCATAGGTAGGTATTATTATTATCATTATTTTTTTTATTTATCTATCCGGAGTCTGATTGTTTTTTGCATGACGAGGAAAAAAAACAAAATGATTTAATATATCTAACAATTAAACGGAACCCACGCGATGACAGATGGACGGAGCGCGGGCACACGAAATCTTGAAATCGAACTGCAGTCCTATAAAACACGACATACGTACCGGATGTTTCGAAATAGAAAAATCCTCCGCGACAATGAAACGACGCCTCGTCCATATTGCTCTTAGCGAGGCGACTGTATAATTGTTTTTTTTATGTGTGTGTGTATATATATATACAGGGTGATTCAACAATTGTGTTACAAAAATGTGTATCATATTGTCACATACAAGTATCTTTATTCAGAAAAATCTAAAACGATTAGTAAATTTCATATTTTTTAACAACTTTTAACTCTTAAGCGATTTTTTTGGGGGTTAACTTTTTAAAGTCAAATGGAAACCAATATTTTTTCGTAAACACAACGAGAAGGGAATTTTTTAGTAAATTTTAGTGGTTGAAAAACATTTATCGATGTAAAACTTTCGGTAGTTATTTTAAATCTTGTGTCGTTGTATGTGTTGAATGTATTATGATGACCGTCCGCTCAAACGCGGAACATGAAATTCACATTAATCGTAATACAATTCTAAAAGCATAAAATTACTCTCAAACCTAGAGTTTTGTATCTAATTAATATTTTTCAATCACTGAAGTTTACCAAAAAATACCCTCAAATTGTGCTGACAAAAAAAATACTGGTTCTCATTTGATTTTCAAAAGTTAAAAACCAAAACCATTCCTTAAGGGTAGTTAAAAATACGAAATTTACTCATTGTTTTTTAAATTCACTCTAAATGAAGAAACTTTTATAATTTCTAGTTTATTCATTTCGAATATTTATTTGATGAAATCGCTGTTGCACAATTTTTGAATTACCCTGTATATCATTCCGAGAATACGCCGTAAAAGAGTACCATGCAGATCTGAATTTGTTTGTTGCACACAATGTATTGAATTACCGAGGGGGGTTATTCACCCCCACACTCGTCCTAGATAATAAGGATTGAGAAACGCTTAGTAAACCGGTATCGGCATTTTGAATTGAATTACTTTATTTTCGTTAGATTTCATCATATTGTATATTGTTTAGACGCAAGTGGTAAAAAACAAAATACCTATGATTACATATTATAAACACTGCAACACTCGGATATCAGGATTGATTGCTATAGTTTACTTAATCATTATCGATTACACAAATTATTTTCTTATTCGAGCCCTCAGTCCTGACATCAAATAATATAACGTATAATAATGAATAGGAACAACTTTTAAATATTTTCCAAACCTCTTTCGCCAATCGTATTTAATCGTATGTATTTTTTCAGTAACAAAACATGTTTTGAAACAACACTATACGAATTTATTAAATCAACGTTCACAATGATTAAATAAAATACGAATCGATTTTTTCAAAGCGATCTCTATCATTATTAAATTTGATACCAACGTATCATATAATATACATTTGGCACGTTGTGCTGTGCTATAAACGTTAACGTATCGCTCGAAATTATAAATTATAATTGGGGCCCAAATTTATTTGCATTTGCTTTTTTTTTCCAAACAGACAAAAAAGTAACTAGGTAAGCTACACAATTTTGAATCATAGTCCATAGATCCAAAATACACAGTTTTATTTCACATATTTTTGCATATGTTGCCATTTTTTGACGTGTATCGCATATTTCTGTATTTTACGATTTTTATTGCATATAAATAAATGCACAATATATGTAATATTTTGATAATATATTAATTAAAATAATGTATTAATAATTATATATATATATATATAGTCCTTATAGTGTGGGTGAAGTTGTTTACTTAATTTAAAGCCTCATAATTTATTTCAAAAAATATTTTGATATTGATTTTTCAGATTGAAATAAAAATGTTTGAAAAAGGATCATATAAATGTAATATAATTTTATGTAAAACAATTGTATTCATAAAAAATAATGAAAATATGAGACTTTTCTAATTTGATTTTTTCGGATATTTATTGACGCGTATGGTATGTATGCAGCGTATAATTGTGTAATTCGTTTTGTAAATCGAAGAAGTCATAATTATATGTATACGTGTGAGTGTATATTAGTGTAGAAACATTAATAAACGATGGTAGCAGAGTAGTAGTAATGTTCACACAGATACTCCTCTGCTGTCGGTTAAACGGAGGGGGGGAACTGTGTAATTCGTTAATCGTAATCCCGGCCGAGACGCAAGTCCGCGAGACGACGACTAGTCTAGAGGAGGTAAAACGAAATTGCACACCCTCGAGTCTGTTGTGAAATTCGAATTTCCAAAACAGATTTCCGGTCTCCAGCCGCGCGTGGGTCGCGCCAAAGTACGGTCGGAGTCGATATAGTTCGGTGCAGATGTGTTATTCATATAATTCGTCCGGAGAACGCCGTGCGGCCCACGGATTCGCCGTCGCAGTGATTATAATTGTAATGGCGAGAATGACATCGTGTTGTTTTAACGCGTAGGGCCGGGCTCACGAACACACACGCGAACTAAATAAACGAAACAAAACAGAAAACACAACTTTTCCGTATGCGGACGAGATGGTCCCGAGAAATGTTTATAAAAACAGAAACAAAACGAAAACAATATGCATACTATCCGTGCGGGGGACCCCGATCGCTTATAAACGCGGGCTGCACTTCGTATCGACCGCCACGGAGTGTTACGCCTTTGGCGATTTGTGTAACTAATATATTATTTTTGAATCGAGAGATGAATTTCCACCAGACACAAACTTACTCTGCCGTGGTGAAAATTATGATTGAATGTAAATAAAATAAACACATTTACGACACGTTTTCGGATTTGATTCGAAATCGTTTTTTTTTTTTTTTTTTGTGATATCATCAGTTGTGTTATTTACGTATATATACGTATAACATCGGAAAACAAAAGAAAATATTTAACGCATTTCACAATAATTCAAATCGTTTAAATGTATATTTGTTTGTTATTTTAGTAGAAACTTTGTAATTTAAATTTCAATCCTTAAAATCAAAAAAAAAAAAAATATATATATATATGATACAATAATATACATATATTATATAATATATAATGTATTTATATTCCTAAACTTATGCACATTTTAAAACTATATTTTAATTGCATTATACTTTAAATTAATATTTACATTATATTTTAATTTATTTTTTTTCCATTATTACAAGAAAATATGCAATCTATACAATTTACATAATAAGTATATTATGTGATATTGGAGTAACAAAACATTAGGAGTTGCGTGAGTAAGGAGCCACCCAATATTTCACTTTGCGACATTATATTTAAGAATTTAATTTTAATTTTCAATCTAGGTATGTGTTACGTACAATTACGAGTATTTCTGAGTATCTAAAAACAAGTGTCTAACCCAACCGTAACAATACAAAGAGTATAATATGGTTTATATACAGTCTGTCGATGAAAATAGAATTTAGATTTTTCTCGCGACGGTACAGCATTTTGTGCATATCACCAATTTGGCATCGGTTAATGATAAATACAGGGATGCTGGAATTAAAAAAAAAAAAAATTTTGGTCCAGAGACGGCGAGGCTACAGGGAAGACGTCCTTGCTCATCGTATTCATAGGGACTTATTTGCGGACTCACCGTCCCCCCTCTCCGTAGTATTTTTCGTTTTTCGTCACGTTTTCGTTCATTTTTACGGTACGCTTATTCGTGCGTAGTGTCGAACGAGCTCTACATTAAAACACATTATAACAGGTCGTGACGGAGCAGTCGGCGCTGCCATAATGATTCGGTTGGCAAAACGGCGATTTTCAGGTCTCAGCCAGGACTCGGGTCCTAACCGGCTATCATCACCGGCGGCGGCCACGATTTTCACGCGAAAACCACGGATTCACGCGGAGGATTTTTGTGCTGACCTATTTGAAAAAAAAAAAAAAAATGAAAAAATGAAAAAAAAAAATGCACCGGCACTTAGAGAAACGAAGAAAACCCGGCGCCGCGGGGTCGTCGCGGTTAAACGATCCGTGGCGAATTCAATCGTTAGTTTATGTTATTCAAATGCGATTTCCTCTCGGGCGTTCGCGAGCGCGGCGAATATTATCGAATTAATCGACGAGTGGAAAACAGATAAGGACGCGCGTACGACGTGGCACTTTGCCCCTCTCCTCCTGCCGCCGCGCACCCAACACCCCGACGCCGGTCTCACTCGACGCCCCGCGCGGTCGTCTAATCTACGTTCGGATCTCCATCGGTGTGCGGCGCGACGGCGGCGGCAGCATCCGAGGCCGGGTTAGCGGGCAGGGGGGTCGTTGCGGCGAGCCGGGCCGTGAACAGCGCGTTAATGATGTGGACCGTCACGTCGGTGTGCGGAGCGGAGGAGCGCGGTCGGTAACGATAATAAAACGTAATTAAAACGATAATAAATGAATAATTATTGTGCGATAATGTTATTAATACAATGTTGCGCACCGGTGTTCGGATTAATTTCCGTATTATTTTTAGACCTGTTCTCGGAACTGAGAAATCCGCGACGGTAGCGTGGGTCACCGCGTTCGTGTGTGTGTGTGTGTGTATACGATCGACGATTACACGACGTTGCGTTTTTCGCGTACGTTGTGTAACGGCACGATTATAATAATTAGAGTTAGGATGTTGAATGTTGATGACCTAAAAACCACGCAAAAATGCCCTAAAAACTTCAAAAAATAATCTTAAAAATGATCTAAAAAACTAATTAAGTGAAAAAAATGTATTCATAAATAATAATTTTTATTAGAGATAATATGGGCGTGATAATGGGTGTAATAGTAATTTTTTACTACTCGTCCAAATCCAAAGTTAGATTTTAAATAAATTAAATTTGTTTCCAAACTTGGGTTTAACACTTGCTCTAAAATCTAAAATTGCCCCACATTGTACAAAAATTACAAAAAATGACCTGAAAGATGAAAAATGTCTTAAAAATGTTGAAAAATGACGTTAAAAAACAAAAAAAATGCATTTATAGCTAAAAATGCCGAAAAATGCAAAATAAAATTAGAATATTCTGCATCAAGAGAGCATGAATCAAATTTTTAGCTAGAATAGCATTGTATAGAATCAAAGGAAAAAAAATGCAAAAGTCATCAACATCCTAACTCTAATAATAATATAATAACATCGTGCCCAGAGACTTTTGTACCCACGTCTTCGGTGCGGACGGAGTGGCGGCCGAGTCGACGCGAATAATCTCGAGTTTCAATTTAATATACGCGCAAGGGCGTCCCTGAAGCCGTTTTCACGGCTGACTTCAATGTAAACCGATGATTTTGATTTATCGAAAATTCCGTATCGATTTTATTTTAATTTCACTGAGAAAAAGGAAGAAAGTATTCGTGTATAAGTGTCTTACTCGATATGATATCGTCAGTTGGAACGTGCGAATTTCATTCGTTAAACTCATTTGTTTAGAAAACCGAGTTACAAAAAACACATGACGTAGTGAGCAGTGATGTTCCTGTCATTTTTTATGAGGGTTCACTATGATGAACGACTGAACGAGGCCAAAATAAGGATATTAACTAATAAGCGGATTCTTAGGTTATTAAAATTCCAAATACATAAACCATATTCCTAATGCTAACTTGACATTTATTTTTAAAGACGGGTCAAAGTTTTGGTACCTCTTGGAATCAAATTATACGGGTATTACAATAACGTCTACCTAGAGATAGGTAACAATATGTAATGATTTTATTTAATTTTCTACGAGTTTTTTGCGAAAAGTTTAGGCTATTCGTGCCTAATAGTAGATTAGATGGTCATTGAATATGATAAAAATCCTAACACAAATTAATTAACAAGCGAAGTGGTCAATTTTTTTTTTTTTTAATCTTATAGGCCTATCAAAAAATTTACTCCGCTCTAAAGCGGTCCCTACACGATCAATAATGTTGCACAATAAATCGATATTGCGCAATATTATTGACGGTCTAAGTACAGATATTGAAGGATTGTACAATATATTGAAGAAATCAAACTGGGTTGGAAATTTTTTGTACAATACACAATATTATTGAACGTTTCAATATGATATTGTGCAAAATTACGCAATAATTAGTATCATATCATATCGGTTGTGCACTGTGAAGCCACACGTGTTGCACCGTGTTGCTACAGGTTTATATTTTTTATTTTATTGATACACTATA
Organism: Therioaphis trifolii; assembly: GCA_027580255.1. NCBI lineage: Eukaryota > Metazoa > Arthropoda > Insecta > Hemiptera > Aphididae > Therioaphis > Therioaphis trifolii. The sequence goes on from CM050407.1 coordinate 15,206,952, forward strand.
TCATTTTTCTATAATAAGACATAATAAGAATTATGTCAACTAAAATGGAAGAACGTTCATTTATAATCAAATATCTTCTTATATTTTGTTTGGGTTTTTTTTTTTTTTGGTTCAATCCAAAAGCTACTGCGATGCAAATTAATTCGGTATCGTTAAGATACATATTTAAAACTATAATGATATAGTTACAATATAATTTATAGCAGATGGTAAATGCTGCCTTTCAACTGACACCGTAAACAACACAAGCGGTCATACACAGCGGTACTACACCTGACCTGGCCAACGAATTCAACTGAATATTGTGCAATAATATTGAGAGGTTTGGGTGAAATGAATATTGAACAAAATATTGACACAATTTTATCGACTCAATATTATTGATCGTGTAGGGGCTGCTTAACAATAACTGAAATGACGTCACTGTCGCGGACAGATCGGTAAATGACCACTAAAATTTTACTGTCATACGAGCTCCTATAATATCAAATGGGTATAGTATCTATTATAATATTATACCACAACAGTTTAGAACTCTAGGTAAAAAATAAACCAAAATGATAAAACAAACAAAAATAATTTTTTTTCTTTATTTAAGAATTCGTTTGAGAGTAGACGTAGTATAGCCAAGCATTTTTATTAAAAGCCGGAGAGTGTAGGGCGTATTTGTAATATACCCGATGGGAACACTACTGGTAGTGAGAACTTGTAAATTCAGAGGGCTATCGTTCCATGGGCCTCCCTCCCCAGAAATACGCCTTGGAATAAACTCGCGAAACGTCATTGATACGTTCAGGCGTTTAGTATTAAAACCAGCTAAAACGATCATTTCGGAAAAAGATTTGTTTGTCAAGCGTTTACATTGCATTTCATTTGCTTTTTTATTTTTATTTTTTTACGATCGTATAAAATTAAAAAGCTGGTAAGTGAGATGATGGTGGTACAAGTTCGTCCTTCGTCCCTTCGGTCTTCGGACAAGATATTGGTGATGAATGTATTAAGTTTTAAAGAAATGATGACTAATTTATAATAATTTATTAAAGTGTGTATAAAAAAAAATTCTGACTTACGATTTTTGAATTTTCGTTAGGATAATTAGGTAGGTATATGAGTAAGGTCATATTAAATTTTCAGAACTTTTTGTCAAATATTTAAAATTATTTTACATAAAAACTTTCAAAAAATTTGGTAAATTAAAAGTTCTATATTTAAGTCAAAAGTGCTATAATTGTTCTGAAAATGTTGTCCAATATAAAAAATTATGTATTTGATATTGGATAAAATTTTCAAGTTTCTAGCTTCAATACTTTTCGATTTATGACTAAATACCTAAAATCTGAACAGTGAAAATCTCGTTTACGGCGGATTTTTACCGATTTTACCGTTTTTACTCAGTTTTTCGATCGTTATTCTTGATTACTGGAAAAACTATGGAGATTTTGGAAAAATGACCTCTCTAAAGTACCATCTCAGTTCAATTTCGAATCTAAAAAGTTGCTGGATGAAACTTTTGGACAAGGATTTCTATACGAAAAAGTGTTTACAGAAAAAAAAATAATAAACATCATTGTAAAACCATAAGATCCTTCGCTTCACTCAGAATTTTAAAAAAAATCACTCTTACAGCCGGTCTGAAACTATAGACGCCTCAGGTACAAGTGTACATACACACACACACACACACACACACACATTATATCGCGGCGGTTTTAACGACAAATTCTCTAACGTCGACTACAACATAGCGAATAGGTACCTACTTTCTTATGCGTACGCACAGCGCCGGTGTGTACTGGGGGGCAGTAACACAATACGGGACGCGAGCGGAACGGGCCGAGAAGAAAATTAAGACCAAAAAAAAAAAATATATAAATAAATAAATAAATATATAAATAAAAAAAAATCGATCGTAATAAAAGAGATGAAAAAAAAAAACGGGTTAAGGTAATCGAGACCGCGTAATCGCGCGCATGGGTATGTGTCTGTTTTTCTTTCCCACAACGTACGGCCGCGCATTAGGTAGGTACCTATTGCGTGTGTAATATTATCACGATCACGTGATACGATAATAATATATTACGATCGACGACGACGACGTTCAGGTACGCCCGGGTGCGTGTGCGTGAGTTACCGATATATTACGCGCGCGTAATTCGAGAAGTCGGTATTGAGATCCCGGACCGCCGGGGCCGCGCGGCGAAAACACGCGGTCGTTCGATCGTCCGGGACGACTGCCGCCGGGTTAGCTGCAGGTACCTTCGGTCGGGTACCTATATGGCGCACGTGTGCGTACACGGTTCGACGGAAAATAATATTGTAATCATTAGGTGATATATACGGCCGGTTTCAGACCTTTCCGGGCCCGGGGCGAACGGAACTCGTTCATGTCATATTCGACGAGTTTTCTCTATATAGCGCGATGTGTACGAAATAAATCTCGCGTCGATACAATTGTTTTTTTTTTTTTTTCAAACGTCGGCTTATATATTATTAAAAACGTGAATTAACATTTCTCAGATAATTTACTTTGATACACGTACAATTCGCGAGCTACACTAACGCGAATCCGCTAAATACTGAGATTTTAAAGAGCCTGTTTTTTATTTTTATTTTTATTTTTTTATCCAAAAGTATGCCTTACAGGAAAATCTCTCGTGACTCGTAAAGTGGTATGATCTAAGATCAGGGCGAGGGATACGAGGGAGACATTTTACTGAGTGCATTAGATATGTTTCCAAAATTTATAATTTTAATGTTTATATATATGCTATAGATGATAAGAATTTGAACATGACCGATTTTCACATTTTCTTTTTCCATTTGAGCTTAGGTTTTCGACAGTACATGTACATAAAAATTCAAATCGGTTTACCCTTTACAACAAATCGAATATTATTAAAATCCAATCATTTTTTGAGAAGTGAGAGTCATGACTGAATATCGCCTGAATTAAATAACCGCGAACGGGCCTCTTTTCGACGCTGTTTTCAGAATGTCATGAAACTTAATGTTTAAACAAATTTAATACCCCGTATTTTAATGCACTCTTTTTTTCTTCTAAAACGTACACTGCAAGCACTGCACATATTGTAACGTGCTGACGTGTATATTAAATATCGGCGACGTACATAATATATTATTTTCCATACGTGATTCTAGATTTTAACAACCCAAACAGGATCGGATTTCGAAACTTCACGATGACGCGCGTGTTCACGATTTACAATCTGTTCGCGAAGTCACTCGCGATTGCGAATTTGACCAATCTGGAGCACACAATTCTTGGGTCGGGCAATCTACCGAACTGTACAATATTTAAAATGCACTCTTCGTGTACTTGCGCGTCAAAATCATTCGGCACTTAGCAACCTGATCCCTCGTGGTAAAATTCTTTGCTCGAGTTTTGCAAGCTCGCGCGTTTACAATAAACGTACGTACGCGGCATATGTTTTTTTCTACTTGGTCTCGACTATATTTCACTTTACACGCGAGTTTTTTTCGCGAAAACTTCACTGTTTCACGAGAGAAACGAAGGTGGTGATGGTGGTGATGGTAGTAGTAGTGATGGCGGTGAAGGGTGTATAAATGATCTAGAATAGAATAATTTATTTCTCTTTGATCGGTTACCGCTAGTGTGTGTCTCCATTATAAATAATACCGGTTTCGGATAACGACTCGAGGGCGTGCTCGAGTCATGGAACAAAACAAAGGACACACACCGATCAGAAATAATACGCACGCTTTGAACGTATTTTATTTTATTTTATTTTTTATTTTTTTGTTTCGAGTCGCATCGCAATATAACGCGGAGATTTTAATTGGAGTGATGCGAAAGATGTGTACTTGGGCATGCGCGTACTCGTGCGTTTGTCCGTTCGCAGTGCGTGAGAGCGCGTGCGTGCGTAAGTGTGCGGAGCAGGTAAACGGCAATATTCAAGTGAAAGAATTTCTCAAATAGAGCCGCAGTAGCAGCAGCAGCAGCAGCAGCAGACGTAAAATGTAGATTCTCGCATTAAAATCGAATAAATTACCGTGAACCGATTACGTTCTGCGAGACCCCAGCCAACAAGATTGCGTATAGCCTACACGCGTACCGGCGCGCTTGATCGTGAGCGGTTCGTAATATTAATGTATTATAATATTAATAATTATAATGTAATATAACGCTGAACTATTGTTGGGTTTTTTCATTCGTCGCCTTTTCACTGTCTTCATATTTATTTATCACGACGAACAATACGATATCGACCGATTCGCGCCGAACCTCGAGACCGTCAACGGCACCGTGAGCAATAAAACCGCTCTCGTCGTCGGTCATTGTGTAAACAACACGTCGTGCAAAAGTTCAAGTAAAACGCGTGTAATAGTAATTATTATAAAGTGGACGTCGCCTCAGTACTTTATTTCGTTTGTATAGGACTCGTGTTGAAATTCGAGTTATTAAAATTTGAAGCGTATTTAACGGTTTCGACCTTTCACTTTTCGTCGCGGTTAAAATTCATTCCGCGTGCTAAATATGTCCCACCAAAAAACTCCGTTGGGTTAGGTCCCGTATTACGTAGTAAGTATTCTTGTGACATTTCAAAACTCGGCTTTACTATATTATATATTATTATTATTATCATTTAAGCCGAGTTTACTCCACTCTAAGGTTTTTAAGAAATATATTAAGTACCTCAATATTATTGTTATATTGTTATTATTATATTATGTTATCTTTATCAAATCGTTCATAATTTATTGTTTTGTATGCTAATTGAATTGTGCTTGAAACGTTGCAAGCTCAGACGTTACGAAATAGAATAAAATGAAACGGAATTATTATACGGGGCAATTTAGATGTATTTCTATTCCAATGTTTACTTGCACAATTACACGCAGGCCACGGATTGGAATTTCGGACCGGGCCGGGAAAATAACTTTTTATCGACCCTCTATTTGTTGGCGGATTGGGTGCAACTGACAAGTGTCAGATTACACGACAGATCTAATACGCTAACAAACGCTAAAAAGAATCTGATGAATATTCTTTTGATTATTTCGTGAGTTTACGCTTCTTTTTTTCCACAAACTATAATTAAACAAATCAGACGTTTGAAAAAATAAGAGCAAAAGTTCATTTTTACTTTTTAGATATATTGAGTGGAACATATTTTAAAATTGTGATAAATCCTCGATCCAAGAGTAGACTTAGCGAAAAACGTTAATCCGTTTTCAAAGTCTTAATTCTTAAGTCTCATAGTAAACTCCCGGTATGTTTCCGGATTGAAAACAGTAAGTACGTCTTAACTGCTTTGTTGCGTGACATGCAATATATATATATAAGCTGCACAGACAGAAAATCATCGCCTTCAATTGTCTTAAGATTTGCAGTAACATTTCGTTATGACTAATCGTCACTCATCGATAAATCCATTTTCCCTTACCCGGAGGCACGAGATCTCTCTTTTCGACGTGCGCTTGATATGGAAAAGTACGTTCAGTATACTTTTAAGTCGCTCATTCGAATCAGCTTTTAGTATTATGTAATATCCGTGTACACCGAAGTCTATAATATTGTCATTCATAAGCGCGAATAGGCTTGAATTTCAGAGGGTGCTGAAATTGTAGATAGCTCACAGATCCGGAAAACTCCACCCCCACAACCCCTAATCCCCAACTCTTTTGAACAAATTGATCTCACAGATAAAAATAAATCCGATAAGTTTTCCACGTTTTCATAGAAACATTTACTATTTTCGATATATTTTCAGTTTGAAATATTTTCTTATCGTAAACTTACTACACCGTTTTATGTAAATAACACGACCAAAAATTATCACATACCAACGACCAACAAAAACGCAAAATATTAATTAAAAATATTTCTTTTTGTTTTCAAACAAAATTCTCACTTAAAGCTGACTGTATTAAAATTGCAAAAATGAGACTAGTTCAATATTTGAAAACTGTTAACGAAAACCGCTGTTTTGGCTTGCAATGTAATAAGTGTCACGGTTAGCGATGCTTCTCGCAGTCCACGAGTGTCGAAATGACGAAGAGAAAAAAAAAAGAATAAAAAACTTCCTAACCCCCTCCCACCCTCAAAAAAACTCCGTTAAAAAAATACGATAATTTTTTTACTACTGTAAATCTGTGGTCCCGTCGTTGTATACCTAAATAATATATACATGAGCAAAGTAGCGCGTGAAAAGTTTCAAACGAACTTATATATTGAATAAAGTCGTTCTTTCCCCTCGTCGTCGCCGCGGCCGTTAATTAATTTTAACACGAAATTAAGTAAAGTTCGAAATTAAAAAAAAAAACAAAAAATGTCAGGTTAACGCCGACCGCTCGGATCGTTACGACGACGTTATTTCGAACACGCGGTATATACCTATCGAATAAACGTACCTATACACATTATACATATATATACGTACGTACATACCGGGTGCAAAAGCCGTGTGCCGGTCGGCATGGGTCTGCTGACAATTGCATAATTCCGCAACGGCGCTTTTACGAGTACGACGCGCGCAAATGAGAAAAGTTAATTCCTTCGACTTTTTCCTATTCCCTCCCCCCTCCCCCCGTTCGTACTTCCCGTCGCCGTGGCTGTGACGCCCGCGGGAATTCGTCGTCGTCGTCGTGCTGAGTAGTACGGAACACGGCCGCCGTCGTACCGTCGAGTCGGATCCGTGACGAGAAATTAAAATATTATTCTTCGTGCGATTTCGTCGCGCGCCGCGATAACGACGGTTTTCGCACATTAAAGTAAATGGACGTTTTCGAAACGAGGCTCGGCTATTAAAGGCGATATTGTGGCGCGCGGCCGTTAAACGAAACGATAACAATAAGCCGGCCGGAACGGTATAACCGAACGGACGTTATACCCGACGACGACGACGACATTTTAGCGAGCGACAGAAAACGTTGTGGTTATTATTATTATTATTATTTTTTTTTTTTCATCTTTCGACCCGAGAAATTAACTCCTCGCTATTTCTCCTCCGGCGTACCGCACGCGGGGTACACCGGCGGTGTTCAGTTACGATGATTGTATAATGCAATCATGTTGATCGGCCTGCATCGGTGCAGGGTCCCCCGAACGTTTTCATACCGCGCGCGGTATACCTGCGGCTCCCGCGTTTGTTTATTGCGGATCGGTCACGTAGCTTATATAAAAACACGACTGTTCGGAATCCCGATGAGTTTTTGCCGAAACGGTTTCCTATCTGCGACTGGCCGCAACACCTAGTCGCGACTATTGAACGCTGCGTGCCGACCGGTTTCCTAAATGCGACTTTACTTTGCGGCTGGTGCGTAATAGTTCATTTTATTCCAATATATTTTAGTAGTTTACAGACGTGTTTAGTTGATAACTTAATATTTTAATAATTGTTATTGTTATACCTTACGAATACCACGAACTGCGATGGAGGAAATTGTTATGGATAATAATAAAATAATTAGTCTTTTATTAGAGGAGGAGGAGAAGAAGGAAGAAAAAGATGAAATGTATAATCGATTAAAAACGAATTAATCTCGTATTAATTATATTAAGATTCCTTATATTGCAATGAGTTTTATAGCATTGGCAACGATAACAATATTATTGTTTCACTCTTCTTTAATGAGTACGGTGTCTTGTAGGCTGATTTATTGTTTATTATTATTTTTTTTTTTAATTATTTTTTTTCATAATTTATTTTTTATAACAGTGTTATAAATGAAATTTGAATTTTTGGTGTTGCAGAAAAGTATTAAACTGTCCAAATTCTAATTACTTCAACTTTTTTTTGTATGTCTCTGCCTAATGACAATCATTACAGTTTACATTTATTATTATTTTATTGCATTCATGTAAAACAGTTAATTTTTTTAAATTCTGTATCAGTTATTTATCGAATACCATAATATTGATTATTATCGATAACAGATTGTAAACATTGCCCAAACTACACATGGCGGCCAGGCTTCAATTATTAAAATTAGTCCGCTATCCAGTTTAATATATTATATATAACTGTGGGTATACCACACAAACTTATTTTAGCTTTTTTTGTTTTTGTTTATAAGAAACGTATTAAGAATATTCGCTTCGATAATTGTTTACAAATAGTAATATAATAAAAATCATGATCAAATATCCGATTCAGAAGAAGAAGTTGAATATTATACAGGTTGGCTGAAGAAAAAATCGGAAGACTGAGAAGTACGAGGAAGAATATCAATAGTAGTATGTTAGTTGATCATACATTTCCGAGAAGAGGGCGTTTATTGGAAAATTCAGTGTTTTTAATTTTTAATAATAAACACCCGTTGGACATATAGGGTATAGAATACATAAGTTGAACAAATATATCAGAGTAACAAATATAATATAAGTTAATACAATAAAGCTGGTTATAAATAAAAGGAATAACAAAATTACAATAGAACTATTGAAACAAAATTTATGTATTTAAGTATGATATTTTTTTAAGCGGTTTTTCATTTCGTGATGAGAATGGAAAAAGGAATCGAAGTTCTCAAGTTTATTACCTAGAGTTAAAATTCGGTTAACTGGAGCGAAAAGACAATAATTGCGTTTGAGTGTACGAACACGAAAAGTATAAGTAGATCTTAAGGAGAATTTCGGGATATTAAAAAAAAAATTGTGATAATATCTCAGGACAATCAATTTTGAAATTGAGCAAGTTATGTTTTTTTTTTTTTTCTCAAAACATTGCGCATTGGACCTAAACTCTCATGCACCGAAGAATGGTCTGATTTCAGAATTTATTTTTCATTAGGAACAGGACGACCAGGACAGCTAAACAAATATGCAAAATCATAAACAACCTGACCCTAATAATAATAATAATAATAATAATAATCCGTATTATATTCAATAGAACGACGTGTTCTAACCGACTGATTAGCTTATAGCAAAAATTACCGTACCAATTCATGATAGAATGCATTAAATACTGTGCGTAGGCACACTAAGAAAGGATTTTTTGAAGCATTTTTTTTACTATATCACATCATCTCGACGAGTATTTCAGCTAATTATTATTGATTTAATCAATATTTTTATTATGGACATAGAAGCTGACCCACGGTCATCTGACCGCGGGCTGACCACAAAATGCAAAGATATTGTACAAATATTGATAAATTATATGCCGAAGTATCTATGGCAGATTGTTTTGCGGTTATCATCGTCGCATCAGCATCTATTCCTCGGCCAAACGAATGAATACTACATTTGTACATATTTACACTGCACAATGACCACACGCTCTGCGCATTCGATTATAAAATTACAACATTGCAATAGTCACAAGTCACTAATCAATTGTAAACGATTTCAAGCGGAAATGCGAGCGGTCCAATAAAAATAAATCAAATCACGGCGAGACGTGTTAAAGACGTCGCATCACACGGTTTTTTATTTAAATTGAAAAAAAAAGTAACGATAAAATTAAACGTTAAATCGATTTAATCCGAATAAATATCGAGTACAAATATTCGTATTGTTTTTTCTGGCTCGTCCGTTCACTTCCCGCGGTCCGCGTTTTTCCGAACGTTTACGGGGCACAGACACGTTTCATTTACACATCATTCGTCGGAGCAATATAAACCGTTACGAAACGTTCGTATTCGAGTAAACCCGAGTGTTTTTGTTTGGAATTACGACACTTGTTCGTTATTAATTTTTCGATACTCGAGCCCGACGGCGGCGGCGACGGGCGATAATCGGCCGGCACGATAAAAAAATACGCCGTCGCTTCCAGAATACTTATTATAACGCGTGAGCTCGCCGGCGGCGGCGGTGCCCGGACGACGACGTTGCCGGCGGCGCGCGTGTGGGTAGGGATAAACGGTTTTTTAAAGACATTCCCCGTCGCCGATAACGCCGGACGATTAATTCCATTAGTTCTCGTCCAATTAAGATTATACGCACACCGCGCGCTAAACGCTGTATATAATAATAGTAATATATTATTATTATTATTATGATTATTATGTGTACGAACGCGCGCTGCACACCGACGTTACACGCACACATCCGCACACGCGGTGCACGCGAGCTATGCTCCTGGAACGTTTCCAGGCCGATTAAAAATAATAATAATAATAACGATTATATTATTATTATTACGATTATCACTGTTGTGCGTATACCTATGGGCCGAGTCCGAAGGTGGGGGAGGGGGGAAATACTGTAAAACGTCTTTACGACACGGATTCTTTCCTTAAAAGTGGAAAATATCAATAGTTCAAATACCACCTAGTAGTTTTTCATCTCTTCTATTACGGAAAACTATATAAATTCGATGGTCCCGAGTGATTCCGTTTTAGAGAGGTTCAACTGCGAGTGAAAAACGCACCTCGATAGAATACAATCTGCAGTGTAATAATAATACAGTAGAATCTCTACAAGCCTGTAAGACGGAAAATATCAATATAGTCCTAGTTCAAATGCCTGGGAGTTTTTCATCTTCTCTATAACGGAAAACTCTACCGGAAATTTTAATAGGTCCCTAGTGATTTCGTTGTAAGATAGGCATTACGTATTGTCACGGGCGAAACTATACGGGTCAGGCTAGTCGGACATTGGCTGGATCTAATGACAGCAGGACATTGGCCTCAGAAATGATACATGTGATAGAGACGTGTTTTAGAAAAAATCACATTCAAAAGAAAAAAATGACAATTCCGACAAGACAATTCAAATTAATAATAATATTTATTTATAACAACATATTTATTTTGTTTAGTAAAATCAAATTTTACTCAAATTGTATTGGTTTTTTGACTGATTTATGTGTGTGTGTGTGTGTTTTTTTTTTTGTTTTTTTGTATTATTATTCTATTCGTAAAGGTAGTTTACCAACAACACCGATAAAATTTCAAAAACTATATGTGAGGATATTTTTCGAACCCATTAAAAGTTTGAATTTTAACGAGGTTTTTTATTTTCACGTAAAATAGTGATTTCTCCATTAGAATTGTATACAACGTCGAATAATTTATTCATATAGCAAAACACGTCTATCGTCAATGAACTCGATACACATTTTCCTGTCTATGAAAGTTCAAATTCAGACTCAATAGACTATTTTTAAGTTTTGTTTATATTTTTCATTGTGTTTCATAAATTATTATTATTTTAAATTCATTCATCTGTTGTTTTCATGAAACAAATATTTTTATTACGTGTTTTCTTTACATATAATATACCTATGTTTCTATTCATATATGAATTGTGATAGCGTAACCTTTTTATAAAACATGTTTATACAGACATACGTGTATATTACATTATTCATAAAATATTTATAGAAAAAAACACACCTCAGATAATGTTATGCAAACGTATAAACATAAGTAAGTACAGAAAATGCGTTAAATATTCACGAAATTCAAATTGGCGAACATTTTTTTGAAGCGAACAGGGTGATGTATTACGGCGTGTCCTACGTAAACGCGACGAACGCGAAAATCGCGTCGCGGCGCGATCATCGCGGCGACTGAAATAATCAAATCTATAAAAATAGATGGAAATGTCCAATGTAGAGCGAAAATACAGTTAGCGCGACTGAACGAATTCATTCGTGTCGGTCGCCGCGTTTAATAATCAAATTGGTTTGTTTTTAATCGCGCGCGATATTGCGATCAATGTTCAGAATTTTGTGTCCCGCACATTATATTGTAATTTATTTTAAATATTCAACGGAATACAACATGGAACTTCTTATATCCGAAGTTCAAAAAAAAAGTGTGCTGTGGAACAAGTTTGATAAGAAGCATAGCGACAGAATTATCGTTGACAAAGAGTGGAATATAATTGCAAAAAGAACAAATATGGATAGTAAGTATATTAATTTTATAAAATAGTACATACGCAGAAACATAATTTAATAATCTTATTTAACACAGAATAAAATATAATAATGATATCGGTACTAAGAATACTAACATACTAATAACGTTAGGACGATTGAGGACGAATACAGAGTGGGTGTGCATTGGAATAAACATAACATACATATTCTCGTAAATTCGCGTTCATCGCGTTTACATTGGACACTACCGCGACCATCGCATTGACGGACGACGACGCGAATCGCATTGATCGCGTCGCGACACGATTTTCGCGTTCGTCGCGTTTACGTAGGACACGCCGTTATAGTAGATGTTTTGGACTGTCCTTATATAAATGTCTGATTCCGCCTTTGCGTATTATCCATAGTCATGCGGATCGTACAGAGTCACAGTTACAGAGACGCGGTTTTAATACATAATTATCGCGATCGCGTGTAGATGAGATTGTCGTCGTCGTCGTCGTCGCACGTACAACACGAGTCTCCGTTTTCGCGGCGTACGGCCGTTAATTTATGCGCACGTTTGCTATTTATAGCTGCCGGCGTGGTTATCGTGATCTACGCACACACACACACACGCACACACACACACACACACACACACACACACACACACACACACACACACACACACACACACACACACACACACACGCATCACGTGAACACACGTCCATTCGGTCGAGACGGAAAAATGCGATTTGCGAACGGCAGCGACGCGTCGAGCGGAATGGAAAGTTCGGCCGCCGCTCGTTTTTCTCCCGTTTTGTGGAGCTTTTATTCAATGTACACATTTTAGATTCTATTTGTCGTGCCCCAACTCCGCAGTACGAGAGACGAATTTTGAATTTTCAGGGCCCAGGACTAATACTCTTTTCGTCATCCCTCTTTTAGAATATTATTGATGTAGATTGAGATTTGAGACGTTCGTGTATTGTTAAAACACAGATTCGTGTACACTATTTATAAACATAAACGATATCCTTAATTTATAGGAAAAATGCATTTCCAACGGATCGCGCAGGCCGCAATCGTCTATTATTATTAAGTTTTACGACTAAATCTACAGGCGCCAAAGATTCCACAAATCGAGATAATATCGATCTTATGGTGATAATATGATCTGATAAACTACGACATGGCCTGTAGGTATTGGTGTTTCTAGCTGGCACTTCTTTTGATATTATCTTCACTTTTTAAGCGTATAAACAGTCAAAGGTTATTTCAATAAAAAAATATATTGTGTTCGATAAACACTGATGTGGCCTCATGACATTCAAAAATAAAAATGCATACTTTTTTTTGCGAAAAAATTCGAACAAAATTATTTTACACAACATATCGTCGCTTTTCAAAGTCAATCATCTAAGCCTATGAAATACTGGTCAGCCCCAGGGCGAATACGTCCTAGCGCGGTGTTATTTCGTACCGAACGAGCGGGGTTTTCTTTCGTTTAATATCTCGCGGGGAAAAAATTGGATTTCATCGCCACCAGACCGATCATCTTCCGACGACGTTTTGCCGGCCGATCGTAAATTTTAACGCACGTCAAGTGTTTCGAGTGTTCACGAGCGCCGTCGGTTCAAAATCGTATCTGGAGATTGTTAAGTACTGTGGAATCGACAGTGATAATGATTCGGACGGGCCGCATGTTGTACTCAAGTGTGGTCGGAGAGAACGATATTATAGTTGATATAACCGAACCCTTAAGGTTATGCGAAATAAGCAGTGGTTACCTAACCGTGGATCCGACGAACATAACTTTTATAATTTCAATCGCTCAATACAACAAGGTCAACGACATTTTTACGACTTGTCGAACAAAAAGCGTCTGTTTATTATAGAGTTTCATGATTTGTGCACTTAACGCATTGTGTTTGTGTGACAGGTAAACAATCATAAGTGTATAGATGTTACCTACTCGACGATTGTATAAAAAACGGCATAGTATCAAAATTCAAAAGCTCCGATTAATCTATTGATACAATGGAAATTTCGGAAACAGATTTTGAATTATCAGCGAAATTTGTTCTGGAACGAATTTTTATTTTTATTCTTGAGATATCCAAAAACAAATTTTTGATTATTTCTCAAAATGAAATTTTGAAATTCTAAATTATGCGATCTTGGAGGCTAAATGAGAAAAGCGGGAAAGCCAATCCAAAACAGACTTCACACACAAAATTCAAATCTGTTTTCAAATTCATAATCGCAACAATAGTCCAATCGGATTGTTGGAATAAAACACGAATTAATATTGGTATTTTGTGTGTGTGTGTGTGTGTGTGTGTGTGTGTGTGTGTGTGCTTGTGTACAAAAAAGAAAATAACAACTCCCGACCCCATTAATTTCAAATATACGTGACTACCGCAATTTAACCACTACCAAGTATCTGATACCGGGTATCATTAGAGCGTTCTGTTACATTGCCCAACGGTATATGAGATATGGGCACGGTCCTGTAGTAGTGTCTAATCGGGTGTAGCGTGCAATGGCCAAAGGCGAGATTTTAATAAAAAAAAAAAAAAAAAACGAAATCAACGAGGTGGATGGGAGGGGTGTCGGGGAGTATTCGAACTTTGTGACTGGAGTTGCAGTGGCGGCATATTGTACGGTGGTAAATTAAAAATGTATATAATTCGCGGAAAACTTTCGACTCAATACACCCTCCTGGCAGGTCCCAGTCGCGGTCTCCGCATAGCCGAGTTCGTCCGAGGTTTCCACGAGCGATCGTCGTGAATATTAATAAAATTGAAATTACCACGAATTATTTAGAATCGACATGAATTATTATGAACGGCGAAAACTACGACGAACGTTATCACGATTTATAATATATATATAATATATAGTGTAACGAGTACCGGGCCCGGGGGTGACCTTATCACGATATATCAAGTTACCCGGGCGAACGTTTCAGGTCCTCGTGGATAATTTTTCCCCGAGTAAGAGAATTTTTTCAATAACACAATTTTGCGATCCGAGAAAGTTTGCGTCATATGTCCAAGATGAAAAATCATGTACTACTACACTCGTACGGATAATAATGTGTCACGATATAGCGGTATAAACACGGCTGTCGACGATCACGGCTCGGTCAGTCTGTCTGTGCACTCGTTTAGACGGTAGATGTACAATTTTGGACGTGACGAAAAACGCGGAGTGCGTACATTTTATGTAGGTCAGTTCGACAGAGTGTGTACCTACGTGTGCTATTATAGCGTCTACTTCGTTTCGCATAGGATGTGACGAACGTTGCGATCCACACGCGCCGATATCACTGTGTGTATGACGTGTTCGTTGCACGTTGAATCGTTTTCCGCGTGCGGATCACGAAACATAAATACCCACTCGTAGTTACGGTGATCATTTGCGAATTTTTTACGTACGCGTTTTTACTATGGCTTTGATTTTGTTACATTTCTCACCAAAATATATTCTTCGAACAAAACAATATGTTTTCGGGATATTCGGACTGTTCGGGGTATTGATATTATCACGGATTGAACACCGATAGAACTTATAGATTCGCTTCGATACATTTTCAGTCAGATTTTTTTCTCCGATCGGTGTTGTTTTTTATGATCCTTGGATTTAATTTCACTTTTTTATCGATTGTTTAATTTTAAACATTCCCTCGATATTCTTATCTATGCGAGTTGTGAAATACACGAACATGTCTTTTTATTTTTCGATTTCAAAATTTAAACTATGATAATATATCACCAGGTAAATTAGAATTATTGGTATACGTATTCATTTCAATATTTCATAAAAAGGGTAGTCGTCAAAATTTGTTGAACGTTTTTCCAATTTTCTTTTGTTATTTTTTTTTTCAACTGTGATCGCCACACGTATAGTCATATGCGCCGGATCGACAATTCCAGATCACGAGCAAATGAACAGTACCTCGGGGTGTTGCGCTAAATCAGCGGTTCTCAACCTGGGGTACGCGTACTCTTAAGGGTACGTGACATGATATCAAGGGGTACGCGAAAAAAAATCGAGTAATGGCGAAAAAAGTGAAATTTAATGTAACTGAAATAGTTTGCTATTAATGAAATACAATTTAATAATTTAATAATTGTTTACTTATTAGTTATTAAAGTACGAATAGTCTGCGATATTATATGTTATTAACGGGATATGGTTTTATCGTTATAATAATATAAACACTATAAAATGTAAATAATTCAATAGTAGATAAATTTTTGTATATTATTTTTAGACAGTTTCTCCTCTATGAAACTGATATGATCCTATCACAAGACATCAAAAAAC